>CM074435.1:4955748-4963248 GCA_037101425.1 Elopichthys bambusa
ACGTGAAAATAGAGACACCAGCCACCATAGTCACATGTTTGCCGGGAGCCAGAGCACCTGACATCAAAGCAAATTTAAAAGTGCTGGCTAATGCTAATCGTAAATACTCTAAAATTATTATTCACGTCGGCACTAATGATGTTCGACTTCGCCAGTCGGAGATCACTAAAATTAACATTAAAGAGGTGTGTGAACTCGCAAATACAATGTCAGGAGAAGTAATTTGCTCTGGTCCCCTTCCTGTTCGTCGGAGTGATGAGATAGTTAGCAGATTATCATCACTCAATGGCTGGCTGTCTAAGTGGTGTCCGCAAAATAATATAGGTTTTATAGACAATTGGAAAAGTTTTTGGGGCAGACCTGACCTGTTGAAAAGAGATGGTATTCATCCCTCTCGGGATGGTGCTGCTCTTCTCTCTAGTAATATGGCACTTAGTCTTAGAGCTGAAACATGACAAACTGTGGCCCAGGTCAGGAAGCAGACATACTGGCTAAACCGACCGTCTGCTAGCTGCCTCACGTTACAGAAGTCAAATAATTCCCAACACATAGAAACTCTTACACCTAGATATTATCACATAGAGACTGTGTCTGTACCCCGAATTAGTAAAAACAAAAAACTTCCAAACCCATTTAATGGTAAAAATTTAATTGATGTTCAACAAATAAAAAAATAGAGATAGTAATGATAAACAAATGATAAAGCTTGGGTTGTTAAATATTAGATCCCTTTCATCAAAATCACTTATTGTAAATGATATTATCACAGACAATAATCTAGATATGCTGTGTTTGACAGAAACTTGGCTAAAACCGGACGATTACATTACTTTAAATGAGTCTAGCCCTCAAGGTTATGATTATCGACACAATCCTCGTCAGAAAGGCAAAGGAGGAGGTGTTGCTGTAATTTATAGTAATATTTATAGTATTAGTCAAAAGTCTCTCAAATATAATTCCTTCGAAGTGATGGTACTTTACGTAACATTATGTAAGTTGACATTTGTGTTGGCTACTATATACAGACCACCAGGACACCATACAGACTTTATCAAAGAATTTGCTGATTTTCTGTCAGAGTTAGTACTAGCAGCAGATAAAGTACTTGTTGTTGGTGACTTTAATATCCATGTAGATAATGAAAAAGACTCATTGGGATTGGCATTTGCAGATATTCTAAACTCTATTGGTGTTAGACAACACGTGTCAGGACCCACTCATTGTCGTAACCATACCTTAGATCTAATATTGTCATATGGAATTGATATTGATGCCGTTGAAATTCTGCAGCAGAGTGACGACATCTCAGATCATTACCTAGTCTCGTGTATACTACATTTAGTCAAAACAGCTAAACTGCCTCCCTGCCATAAATTTGGTAGAACCATCACTTCTACCACTAAAGAACGGTTTATAAATAATCTTCCTGATCAGTTTCATCGCCTTAGCATGCCAGACAGCTTAGAAGACCTCGATGTTGCAACGGAAACTATTGCCTCTGTCTTTTCAAGCACATTAGACTCAGTTGCTCCTTTGCGTTTAAAAAAGATTAAGGAAATTAATCCAATGCCATGGTACAACGAGCACACTCAGGCCCTAAAGGTAGCAGCCAGAAAAATGGAACGCAGCTGGAAGAAGAAAAAACTAGAAGTATTTCGCATTTTGTGGAGGGAGAGAATGGTTGAGTACAGAAAGGCCTTAAAATCTGCTAGATCTGCCTATTTTTCAAAACTTTTAGAAGAAAATAAACAAAACCCTAGGTATTTATTTGATACAGTGGCTAAATTAACAAGAAATAAAACTTCAACTTCTGATGTTTCCAAAGAGCACAGCAGTGATGACTTCATGAACTTCTTTACTTGCAAGATTGATAATATTAGAAAAAAAATTATAACCACGCAACCGTCTACTACAGTATTGCGTCAGACGGTGCATTGTAGTATCCCTGAGGAAAAATTCAATTCATTTACTCCTTTAAGAGAGGAAGAACTGTCTAAACTTGTTAAATCGTCAAAATCGACAACATGTATGTTAGACCCTATACCAACTAAGCTATTGAAAGAGATGCTTCCAGAGGTCATAGATCCTCTTCTTAATATCGTTAATTCATCTTTATCACTAGGATACGTACCAAAAACTTTTAAGTTGGCTATTATTAAACCTCTTATTAAAAAACCACAACTTGATCCTAGAGAATTAGTCAATTACAGGCCAATCTCAAATCTCACTTTTCTGTCAAAAATACTAGAAAAGGCAGTATCATCACAACTATGTTCCTTTTTAGAAAGAAATAGTATCTATGAGGATTTCCAGTCAGGATTTAGACCATACCATAGTACTGAAACTGCTCTCATTAGAGTTACTAATGATTTGCTCTTATCATCAGATCGTGGTTGTATCTCTCTATTAGTGTTACTGGATCTTAGTGCTGCATTTGACACTATTGATCACAATATTCTTTTAAATAGACTCGAAAATTATGTTGGCATTAGTGGAATTGCATTGTCATGGTTCAAATCATATTTAATAACCTAGAATACTGTCTAACACTTGATGGCTGCTCTGTTAAGTCTTCGTCGTCAGTTAGGAACCTGGGTGTGCTCTTTGATACCAATCTTTCATTTGAAGGCCATGTTTCTAGCATCTGTAAAACCGCATTCTTCCATCTTAAAAATATATCTAAATTACGACATATGCTCTCGATGACAAATGCGGAACAGTTAGTTCATGCGTTCATGACCTCAAGGCTAGATTACTGTAACGCTCTACTAGGTGGTTGTTCTGCTCGCCTGATAAATAAACTACAGCTCGTACAAAATGCAGCAGCTAGAGTTCTTACTAGAACTAGGAAATATGACCATATCAGCCCGGTTCTGTCAACACTGCATTGGCTTCCTGTTAAACATCGTATAGATTTTAAAATCTTGCTAATTACCTACAAAGCACTAAATGGTTTAGCTCCCCAGTACCTGAGCGAGCTCTTAATGCATTATAGTCCTTCGCGTCTATTACGATCTCAGAATTCAGGCCAGCTAATAATACCTAGAATATCAAAATCAACTGCAGGTGGTAGATCCTTCTCTTATTTGGCACCTAAACTCTGGAACAATCTTCCTAGCTTTGTTCGGGAAGCAGACCCACTCTGTCAGTTTAAATCTAAACTAAAAACACATCTCTTTAACCTGGCATACACATAACACATTATCAATTTATTTTTTCAAATCCGTTAAAGGATTATTAGGCTGCATAAATTAGGTCAGCCGGAACCGGGAACACTTCCAATAACACCAGATGTACTCGTTACATCAGAAGAAGAATGGCATCTACGCTAATATTAGTCTTTCTGTTTATCCCGAGGTTTACCGTAGTCAGCCGGATCCGGGCCGTATCCGGGTGAGATCGAGGACCTGCGCCATGACACAACCACAACACAGCCCTGAAGTATCAGCAGAGATTGAGTCAACTAGATCATCCACTATGAAGGCCTCATCAACATGACAACCAGTGGCACATCTCCTCAACAACCGTCCATACCGGTGTGATGAATACGATCCTCAAATGGATGGAACTGAATTAAACACTTTGAATGTTGCGATCATATCTGACTTATGATAGCAACCTGAGACGTAACAAAGCACTGTTCGCCAGAGGAGAACTGGCCCCCCGACTAAGCCTGGTTTCTCCCAAGGTTTTTTCTCCATTTTAACACCTGTTTGCCACCTGATGTCACCTGTTGGAGTTTGGGTTCCTTGCCGCTGTCGCCTTTGGCTTGCTTAGTTGGGGACACTTGACAATTGACATTTGATATTCAACAGTGCTTTGATCTGCCTGCATTGACACTATTCCTTACGAGCTGCTGTGCAGCCAAAATAATGTACCAGTTATCACTGTAAAGCTGCTTTGACACAATCTACATTGTAAAAAGCGCTATATAAATAATGGTGACTTGACTTGACTATCTATCTATCTGTCCGTCTGTCTGTCTGTCTGTCTGTCTATCTGTATATTTGTATATCTTTCTCTATCTGTCTGTCTATCTATCTATCTATCTATCTATCTATCTATCTGTCTGTCTGTCTGTCTGTATATCTATCTATCTGTCTATATGTATATTTGTATATCTATCTCTGTCTATCTATCTGTCTGTCTGTCTGTCTGTCTATCTGTATATTTATATATCTATATCTGTCTGTCTGTCTGTCTATCTATCTGTCTGTATATCTATCTATCTGTATATCTATCTGTATATTTGTATATCTATCTATCTATCTATCTATCTATCTCTCTGTCTATCTGTATATTTGTATATCTATCTATCTATCTGTCTGTCTGTCTGTCTGTCTGTCTGTATATCTATCTATCTGTATATCTATCTATCTATCTGTATATTTGTATATCTATCTATATATCTGTCTATCTATCTATCTATCTATCTATCTATCTGTCTGTCTGTCTGTCTATCTGTATATCTATCTATCTATCTGTATATTTGTATATCTATCTATCTATATATCTGTCTGTCTGTCTATCTATCTATCTATCTATCTATCTGTCTGTCTGTCTGTCTGTCTATCTGTATATTTGTCTATCTATCTGTCTGTCTGTCTGTCTGTCTGTCTATCTATCTGTCTGTCTGTCTGTCTGTCCCTCTGTCTGTCTATCTATCTATCTCTGTCTGTCTGTCTGTCTGTCTGTCTGTCTTAATGATGCACAACCCTTGTCATATTGTGTATTGTATTGTTGTATATGTATTGTATTG
Source organism: Elopichthys bambusa (assembly GCA_037101425.1). Lineage (NCBI taxonomy): Eukaryota > Metazoa > Chordata > Actinopteri > Cypriniformes > Xenocyprididae > Elopichthys > Elopichthys bambusa. Next base: position 4,960,508 of record CM074435.1, read on the forward strand.
TCTCAGTGTCTAATGCCTTTATCTTGGTGTGATATGAAGATAAAGCTACACACGACTGATGACACACACCGAACATTCTGTCAACATCAGTTACCTTCACACATCTGCTCAGACAGGTACAGACCAGTACAAACAGCAGGTTAACCTGGTGACCTGATGACTAACACATCTGTTATTGGTCACAGACGCTCCATCTGAGTTCCACTGCATGTGCTGCTGTTGTGTTGTACAGTAGCCTATTGTCTAGTATTGTGTTGTATCATGCCATATTTTGTTCTGTATTCAGTTATGTGATTTCTGTTTCTGTTCTGGGTTCTGTTTTCTCAGTGTTTACATGAGCCTTGAGATCCCATTGGCTGCCATCCTGCATCATCGCTCAGAAACGCGGGTGAAATCCCCTAAGTTTCCACATTATAAAACACTCTGTCTCCCTCGGGACAAACACTCTCAGGAGTCTGAAGAGCTGAAAGGATTCAATTAAACCCAGTTAAACAACAGGCTGCCAAACAAACCAACTTCAAACGGAAAGTCCGAGAGTAGGTTATTTATGACAGCACCACCGTCCCACATCTGAAGAGGAATGCTAATTAGATCTGCTAGCATACTAACAGTCACTAAACAGGACAAAAACATAGACTTTCATTCAACAAGCAGTAGCGTTCACTAGCAATATAAACACACAGACCCTCTTTAATATTTCAACTGTTGTTCCTAGACAGCTATGAGATCAAATATAGACATTTGTTTAGGTCTTCTGATGTTTTTCAAAAGCAAAAGACTCCTGTAATCTCCTCTAGAGTTTCAGAAAGGTCTCAGACATTTCTCATTGAATTTTGCCAAGATCATATAGATAATCTGTTTTGTCCATATTTATTTTTTTAAGGAATTTATGAAGAAACATCTGAGGCATGAGTTGATATATTAAAGTAGCATAACTGAGAATTTGTGAGAAAGGTTTACAGAAATAAATAAATAAACTAAAAAATAGGAATAGAACCAAACAAGCTAACTAACTAAATTTGATCAAAATAAAAAAAATCTGATTTAAATAAAAAAAAAATTGATTACAAAGTAAATTAATAAAAAAATTAAATTGATAAATAATAAAAATGTTCAATAATAAATTAATATAGATAAGTAACTAAATTTGATTAAAATAAATAAAATAAAAATGAAATTAAAATAATTGATTAAAAGTAAATAAATGAAAATCATTCAAATAAACAAGTAAATCAAAATTGATCTAAATGATAAAATATATAAATAAATAAAAATAAGATTAAATTAACTTGCCATCAATAGTTTAATCTATTAAACAGATTAAACTAGCTAGCTAACAAACTTAATTTGATTAAAATAAATACAATTTTATTTAAAATTTGATTAAATAGTAAATACATTTTAAAAATAAATAATATTTATTTAAATGGAGAAAACTGATTGAAATAAATAAATGTATTAAAATAAATGAAATGTGATTTAAATAAATTACACATCTATCTGTACAGTACAGTACTTTCCAAATAGTATTTCACACATATTTTAGAATATTAATTTTTCACAGTATTAACTGGGTCTTAATACATGAAAACATATGGCTGCCTTTTCAAATTTTAGGGTGAGGATGATCATATTTGGGGTCCATGACACCTAAAAGATTGAAAACCCCTGATCTGAGCAATGCACACACACACACACACACACACATACACACACACACATACACACACATACCCCTATTCTTCGTAGTTAACAGCCCCCAATGGATGAGGCCCCGGACCCCTGCAGTGGCAGGGAGATGACGGTCCCGTACACAAACGTTCACCCTACGCATGACCCCAGCGCTGTCAAAGGAGCTTTTCACCCTGTAAAGGAGCGAGAGGGAAAAAAAAGGAAAACATTCCATTTCCCGTAAGGCGGGAAGGGAGGAGGGGGGTTTTGGGAAGCTTGGTGAGTCATCAGATTTTCTGTTTCAAAGCCTGTCTCTCTCTCTTTCTCTGCCCCGTCATGTTCACAATCAAGCCCGAATCACTTTCTTACCGGTTCAGTGACTTTCAAACACACGTGTTGTTGATGTGTGTATTGTATGTGTGTGTGTGTGTGTGTGTGTGCGTGTGTGTGTGTGTAATTGTAGGTCTGCACCTGCTCTGATCTAGCTACTGTAGTAAAGCCCTCCACACACACACACATTTGTTAGTGTCGCATTGGAAAGTGCTTCTATATTTAGACGTTTCATAATCTCAGCTGTATCTGATGGAATATGAACATGTCAGGACAGAACGAGACTCTAAACAAGTACAGTACATAACCACGGATATGAATGCTTGACCAACACATAGCAAACACGCCGTACATACAGTTTAGAGTTTAGGTACACCTTGCATGTTGTGTTAATAATTAAAAAACAAACAAACAAAAAAACATTGTAAACAGGATGATCAGTATAAATTGGTCTTATTTGGTCTGGAAGTATCTTTCTGAAGGGTAGTACTTAATGAAAGAAATAAGATATTTAAACAAAATAAGAACAATTTTCATTCTGTTCAAAAGTTTTCACCCCCCAGTGCATCAGTGAATGTTTGCAGTCCCGTAATTGTCCACAATATAAAAATATGGAGAAAACCAAAGCACTAAACCAAAGAATGTGAAAAACCTTAAAGATTTTTCTGAAGAAAAGCAGGCCGTTTAACTGAACAACCATCACACAACTCAAAAACAGCCATTCATTATTCAGGTAACAA